>CAHIKZ030000696.1:535000-580000 GCA_903632075.3 Acanthosepion pharaonis | reverse complement strand
GCACGAAATCAATTTTAAAACACGATTAAGAGGCATTAATGAAAGGGGGACAACTCATATCGAGTTATACTTATTAATATCGAGTTATACTTATTATAAAACCCAGGTTGTTTGTGTGTGTGTGTTCATTTATATATGGGATCAGATTTCCTACATTTTTCAACCGATTTCAACAAAACTTCACTTTTTTTTTGGCAGGTAGTGTTTCTTATTGTCTT
Organism: Acanthosepion pharaonis; assembly: GCA_903632075.3. Classification (NCBI taxonomy): domain Eukaryota; kingdom Metazoa; phylum Mollusca; class Cephalopoda; order Sepiida; family Sepiidae; genus Acanthosepion; species Acanthosepion pharaonis. The sequence continues at coordinate 579,782 of CAHIKZ030000696.1, read as the reverse complement.
GCACACTTTTTTCTTTATTTTTACATTCAGAATGCTTTAAAAATTCCATTTACAATTCCATTTACATTTGTTTATAATAAAATTCTATTCAATCGGTAGACTCATAATGATTGAAAACAATGTTTTTGTTTGAATTTGGGTTTTACCAATTCGTGAAAAAAAAACTAATTAAGACATGCGTGTCTGTCAACTTTAAACAATAATCTTTGTCAATTTCATTTTTCAGTCTTTATGATGGTTGATACTTGATCTATCTCTTACTGTTACATCCCCGGGCAACGCCGGGCTCTACTGCTAGTATAAATTAAAATTTACGGCAATATAGTTCCTTATTTCGCGTTCAAACCCAACTAAGAACGAAGATTTTGAATACTAATTTTCAAGGCAAGCATATTCTGTTTTAAATATTGGCGCAGCTCAACCTTCCTCTGCTCCATTCGTTTAATTTAGCTGCTTGGACAATGATAAGGATATAAATAGGATGCGCGGGTGGTGTAATGGTGTAAAGCGGCTGGAAATGAGAAATCAAAGGGCAGAGTTCGATTTCCAACCAAGTTTTTATATTCACTTACGCAGAAATACTCCTGAGAAAGGTATGAATCCATCTCCCTCCTCCCCCAGTTATGGTTAAATAGCAGAACATTCTGGACCCTGTGAATTCTCCGTCATCCTATCTTGTCCAAGACAAACCCCTGCTGCTACGGATACAGTACGCATGGTGCCGCTATGACCCTCAGGGTTTACAGGACTCTTGATCGCAACCATGAAGGAAGATAATATGAAAAAGTCTTGCTCTTTCTCGTGGCTGGGAGCCCCAGCGATTCGAGCACAGTGTTCGAGCCCTAGTAAACTTCATTATTTTGAATGCTGATTTTCAGAGCAGAAAAGTTCTCTCTACTTGGAACATTGGGGCAACGCAATCTTATTCCCAGGTGGACTAAAACACGCGCGTTTGTTTAAAGCTGAATATAATAATACAAATTGGTCGTAGTGGAGTATGCGCTATTAAATCAACCGTACTAACATGTTCCAGCGGCGTGTTTGAATTTAGAGATTTATTTTGTGATGTTTTAGTCGATAGATAGTTGTATTTTGATGCCATGGAAACCAGAAGACGTAAACCTAGGAATTTCTGTTCGCAAGGTCATCCACAGAATTCTTTTGGGGTCTTTTTCCTTTTCTTTCCATCACTATTGTAAGTAGTTATTTTACACTGTGATATTAGAAGATCTGCCATTAATGGTAAAATATTGTAAGAGCCAGGGTGTAAATTTACTGTAGATAACCTTGCGATTAAGTTACTCTCTAGACATTTAGGTCGTAGTGAATTATTTTCTCCTTTGATAAGCGTAGCGTTTTTTTATGTCAAAGTTGTGTTCAGTCTCCTTACGGTGGGCAACCAACATATGTGATATATTATTTTATAAAATTCCATTTTGTGTTTATATCATTTTTTATTTAAATTCTTGAAGTTTCTCCTATGTATTTTTTGTGACAATTATTACAGGGTAATCTTGTAAATATAAAATTATTCATCTAAATAAAAATATCTAATGAATATTATTTACATTATTCGGACTATTGTCCTCATCTTTGTTGCCATATTTATTATAACGTTTCGGTCGTTATACGCCCGGCCTTCTTCAGGAATGTCGAACTAAACTCTTTATTTTGCTCACTGGGGTAGACTGTTCTAGTTCCACGTTTAATGGCTGTCAGTTATCTGTTAATTCCCCTCTCCAAGTTCTCCACTGCCTTACCCGGTATTGAACTCACACTCTTTGGGTCCTGTCACTGGATCTAACCACTGTGCCATGTGTCCTTGAGGACATCTGTGTATTAATTTCTGGGTATTATAAACCTAATGTCTTCAGCAACCATTTTACCAGTGCTCATATTGCAATTTTTTGCTGTTATCATTCCATGTTTTTACCAGAGCTCATATTGCAACTTTTTTTGTTGTTATCGCTTTTCTCTGGCATTCCTTATTACTGTTCCCCATATTGTATTCATTTCTATGCTTGGTCGACTCAGGAGATTTTTGCGGCGTAGCATATATCTAATGAATAGTGTTTCATTCTTTCGTTGTCAACTCTCGCGAATAAAAGAAAATGTATAAATTCAGTTTCACATATTACGGCTTTATAAAATTCTAAAAATAGCTTTTTAAACAGTAGAAATTACTGAGGGAGTAATGCAGTAATAGCGGTGACAAGAGAAAAACCCTCTTTTTGACACACCCTTTTTTTGGTTTTTACGTTTTCTAAAATTTACCGTTCATTCATTCATATAGACAAAACTATACAAACAATTTTAGCAAATCTGGACTTAGGTATCCACAATAATATTTAGTGTCAACAGGACTGTTTTTCGCATGACACCGCTTTTTCTTAAATTACCTTGACCCTTCGGCAATGTTTATTTTTTTAAAAAACACGATTAGGGCTGGAATGAAGCCTAAACAAATGAAATCGAATTCATACATTTTCTTCGTTCTTAGGAATTTACGACAAAAATAATAAACGCTATTTATTTGTCTGATTGTTTATTTACACTTTATTTATTATATTATTTATTGGGATGGTTGGCAAAACATCGGCTAATTGCTAATCGATTCAAACTTTATAAAATGGTAAATAATAACTCTGCACGCAAGTTTCTAGTGGCCCGCTGGCGGGCCGCCGATGGCAACGCCAGCGATTCTCTAGTGGTAGCTATCGGTGGGCCTCTAACAGTACGCCAGTTGTAACACTGTCTTGAGGAACACGCCAGCGGTCTGACCGCGGGCCACCAGCAGTAGACGCTAGTGGCATGCCACTCAGTGGCAGACTGGTGGCTTTCCTGTAGGGAAGGATATGTTCACCTAATTTAATAATTTAGTAAATGCTTATAAATTTCTGAATAATGTTTTTTTTTTTCTTCATATTTATTTCTTTATAAATTGCTAAGTGATAAGTTCTAATTGTATTAGTTTTTGGAATGTTGTAAATATAGAATTATTCTTGAAAATAAAGTTTCCAATTTTTAATAAATAACGTGTTTAATATTTTTGTTGTAAGTTCTCAAGCATTAAAAAAATTTATAAATTCACAATTATCACAATTCTAATCATCACTTTTTAAAGCAATAAACATTGCCGAGGGAATGAAGTTAGTTAAAATAAAAGCGGTGTCATGGGATGTTATTTTCCGTGCTAATAAAAATATATACTCGAAAAACAAGGTGGATAAAATAAATAAAGGTTTATTGTAACCCCCACCCCCCCATAAAAAAAACACTATAATAAGAATAAAGGTAACAATTATGCACAAGGTCGTCGCAAGTCAATCCAGTAATGAGTGCTACTATTGGAAGGTTGGTAGTTCTCGCGTAAGTCTGAGTCGTACTCAACAGATACCAGCTACTAATATTTACCAGCCTCTCCACGGGGTAGGATGTGGCACAAGGCCGGATTTAATATGGGGCAATCCGAGCCCGTAGGCACAGCCAAAAATTACCCGTAAACACCACATAAACGTGTTCGGGTCTGTCACGTCCCCGGACGAGGCTATGCCGAAGAGCAGAGCCTCATCCGGGTTCCTCTCTAAACGAAGGCAGAAAGTTCGACAGCAGCTAAGAGCTGAGTAACAGATCCCAGCTAGTATATTTAGCTACCCCCATCCACGAGGGTTGCATGTAGCCCAAGGCCGGTTTAATGTGGGTTCTCCGAGCCCGTAGGCTCAACCAAAAATATTCCCTTTTTGAACACGCATAAACGGGTTCAGGGGCAGTCTACCTCCACGAACGAGACTCTGCCCTTCGGCGGAGCCTCGTCCGGGTTCCCCTCTGTCTTCGGGCAGAGAGTTCGACTGTCTAGCTGGAACAGATCCCAGCTAGTCTCTGTAGTCCGTTGGCTTACAGATACTTATAGGTAATTACTACCTATAGCGTAGTCACTCATGGGAAGGTGTTAGGTTATTCCATTACATCAGCGGAAAATCTCCTTTTGACACTATGTCTTATTGAGGACACGTAAGTCCATGTTTGCCACAATTTCATCTTCTTCCAATATTGTACAATTCTAAAATGTACTATATTCAATTCTCTTTCCAGATCTATTATGGCTAGCGGAAATTTTATCATGTTTGTCACGCCAAGAGCCGAAGAAATTCTAATAGCTATCCGAGCAAACATTTCCGTCGCAATGAAAGAAAGATCGCGAAATCGAACAACCTCGTCCAGCCTCTCCGCCCCACAATACAATCGCTATAACAGTTTACCCCAAGGTTTAAAATCCGACACACTCTCGCTATGCGATTTCCAAAGAAGTTGTTCAATCGAGCAAGAAAGACCTATGTCGATGATTGATCAATGTAGCAATGAATTGCGAGAGGCTTTGAACTTAGATCTTTCAATGTGTGTACCACCTCCGAAGCCAGCCCGAACCTGGGTTCACGTCCCTTCCACTCCTACATCGGACACGCCATCGTCTTTAGATGAAAATAAAGAAATGGGCGAGGTGTTCCTTGCTGAAGAGGCACTAATACAAAAATGCGTTCCGCAAACCTGCGATTCTGAAGTCCGACTTCCCGATTGCGATTCGGTTCGTAAGGCCGACCCAGCGAAACTGATAACGAAACCCTGCCTAGGAGACAAGAACAACGGGCAGAAGTTTCCGTCTACGATGCCAAACAACTGTGGGTCCAAGGATTCGGAGGCTCTTTCGATCACTTCAGAGACGGGAAGTTTTGATTTTAAGCAACAACCGAATCGAAGCAACTCAGGTGACAGTGGTATCTCTTTATCCATCGACCGACAGAAGGTAATGCCGTATCCTAAAAAAGCAATTCTCCAAAATCCTGCAATCACAGAGGCATTATCCAAATCGTTAGAATCCGATAAGGAGTCTGACGATTATTCCGGTAGCCATATTTACTGGGATATCGATCCAGAGGAAATTAATGTTCTGCAAACGGATGTTCCGTCGGACAGAAACAACATCTCTGGTTCTAGGAGCCACTCTCTCCAGAATCTATTACCGAAAGCCAATGATTACGAAGACCTTGCAGATATTAAAAAAAATCAGAAAGAAATAAAAAATGTTCCCCCAGCTCTCCCAAAGAGACCTAAATCGTTGGCGTTTTCAAAAGATAAGTCTTTCCTTAAAATGTCGATGAAGGACCGTTTTCTGGAATCCTTTTCTAACATCAACCCGCAGATCAAACAAAAGCTCAAGAACCAAAAAGGGAATAGCGAAGCTAATGACTTGAACATGATCATCAAAGATTTTCAGAAATGGGCTGCGCAGAGGAAGAAGACAGACTTGAAGGAAACAGAACCTTCAGGGATGAGACGTGCCCGTCGGGAAAGTGATGGGACGCTCAACCCGAAAAAAGACCTAGTAAATACATGGCAAAGGAAGAGGCATTTGCATTCGTGGTCGACGTCAGACGCATCGTCCCTGTTTTGGAACGACGAGGAAACCAAAGAAGGTGTCTTTGTTGTCGAGCGTAGAGCAGATCCTTTGGCTTTTCTGAAAAATGACCCATTCAGGTTATTAAAACACAAAACGTTCATGCGCCAGAGCTCGTTTGATGTTAGAATTTCAACAAACGATACTGAAAATAAAGACACTTCTCCTGTTCTTAGTCCACTCGTTGTCCATTCGTCCAAGCACAGAGATTTCGGTTCTGGTCACTGGAGCGACGGTGACACTAAAAGTAGTGATGGAGAATTTGATTTCGAATTGTTCTCATTGAATCGACGCCGTAGTATTTCTCTGGAAGGCAAACTGGAGTATCAGGTGATGTTAAAGCAACTGAAAAAGGATATAAAGAACACAGCTACTGAACAATCTTTGGCTAACGACGTCTTTCTTCATAAGTCTAACGAACGGTCCGGTTTGACGATGCCATCGGCTTTATGTACTCCGCCAACCACACCGATCTCGCCAAACTCTACAAAATTAAACGGTGATATTTTATCAGGCTACATCGACATGACCGGGCGGATAAGAAGCAGCAGCGCGTCTGAAACTACTGCGAAACAATCAAAGATCGACCAAAAAAGAAAGGCAAGTTTGCTTTGATGGATACCGGAAGCAACATTTTCATTTCCGGCCGATGTTCTTCCCGCTAGATGTAAAAAAACCGAAACGAGCATTGCAATAAAAAGAAAAAGAATTAAAAAAAAAATGGTTAAAAATTAATAATAATAATAATAATTCAGCTATGAAATATACAGAGCTTAAGACTATTACGCCTTATGTGGAAACGAGAAAGAGAAATAAGATAAAAGATAAACTAGTCAAAATTAATATTAATGACAATGCTTTATCTAAGGAATTCATACACCTTAAGATTATTATGACATCTTATTACAACTTGGTGGAAATGAACAAGAGAAATAAGATGAAAGAAAACCCAGGCAAAAGTTAATAACAACAATGATTTATCTAAGAAATTCCGACAAATTCACACTATTGCGTCTTTTGCTACAAGTTGTAATGAAAATGAAAGAAAAACCAGTGAAAAAATAATGAAAATGCTTCATCTAAGAAATGACCACAATTTACTTACTAGTTTGAGGTGCAAACAAGCAACAGAAAGCAGATAAAAGAAAAAATATCAAAAAATGAAGTATATTTGCAATGCTTCCTCTAAGAAATTCGGACACATTCAGGCTGTTACATCTATTTCTACAACAAGGAATAAATATAACAAAAAATACGATGAAATAAACACTAGTCAAAATTAATAATAAGGATAATGCTTCATTTAGGAAAGAATTTTGAACAACTTCAGACTAATTAATAACCAATAAAGCAAACACATGCAACTTAAGATTATAATAATAATAAATAAAGTTGGAAATAAAAGTCAAATGAGTTTGCAATCTGCCGCCGGTGGAAATAACACAAAGCGATAATAACGAACTGAGACTCAAGCCTCTCTAAATATTTTTTTACTAAATTTCATAAAGTTCGAGATTCACTGAATGTAGAAAGTCATTGAATGAGGTATAGACATAAAAATAGATTAACAGACCGATAGAAGTTTAGCGTTGTAGATCAGACCAAACTCCAATTTCGTTCTCAGGGTGCATCTTTTTCCAGTCAAACGATGGTGGCTTAAAAAATAATCCTATGTCCAGATAGTCATTCACGAAATAAAACCATGGGACTATTGTAGTAGCAGGCAAATTTTATTCTGTTTGTAACCTACTGCTGTAGACGAACGAGGCAGAGGTGAAACGGGGTCAGAGAATGCGAACAGTCTAGCCCTGTAGCGTTGTGGCGAGCAGCCTCTTGTCCGCTCTCTGTGGGTTTATCTGTTTTCGGCTACTAGTGACCACTGACTTATAGAGAACATTGATCTTTGTATTGTCATCTTTATCTAAAAAAAGTAATTTATCAAGGTCTGGCTTCATTCAGTGACTTTCTTTATCAGGATCATTTGTCATGGTCCTTTGTGAAGTCCACTTAGCGGATAATAATCAGGACAATAAATGTCTGAAACAATTTTTGTGACAGCCCAGATGTTTCCATTTCCTCTGACTGATATCGCTACAGAAGCTCTTTAGCATTGCTTAGCAATCTATTTAGAGGTGTTGTCTCGATAAAAGCAGCCATCTCCCAGAATACTGGTTATTTTAGGGGACGCATCGGCAAAAAATAAGGATAATGCTTCATCTAAGGAATGAAGCCAACTTAAGAGTATTGTGTCTATTGCTAGTTTGAAGTGCAAACAATCAACAATAAAATGAAAGAAAAAAAAAACTAGCAAAAAACAAAAACAAAACAAGTACAATATTAATGCTTTCCTCTTCTCCAAGACCAGATAAGTTTTGATGCTTGTCAGTCCAGAAGTACTTCCACATATCAAGATATATTATTAATATAAGTAGCGAGATCGTTTCACTCACCGGCTTGCTAAGTTTACAACATATGGCATTACCCAGCGGTCACCCATCTGAGTATTGACTAGGTTCAACGTTGCGTAACTTCGGCGATCGGACAAGAACCGTTGTCTCAACGTGATATGGCAATCAGTGCTTCATCTAAGAAATTTAAACAATTTACAATACATCTACTACAGCGACAAACAATAACAAACAATACAATACGATGAAATATACACTAATCAAAAATTAATAATAATGATAATACTTTATTTTTTGAAAAAAATTTCAGATTAATTAATAATAACCAATAAAACAAACATATGCAACTTACAGGAAAACAAAAAAAAACAAAAAAACAAACAAAAAAAAAACAAGAAAAAAGCGATGGTCGTATTATTTTAAATATGATTTATTTTCTCATACGGATGCTTCCAAGGGGAGATAAGCATTATTGCTTTTCTTTTAAAAATGTAGCTTATTACGGTTCAGATATTATTGTTTTTGAGCGTCTCAAGAACACTTTTATGAATTACGTCATATTGACTATTTCGTTTTATTTCTGAGTGTTTCAAAGTGTACACCAGTCGAAAATTTGTCATAAAAAAGACGATTTTTTATGTTTCATGTTTATTTTTTGATTAAAACATTTTATATCTTCCTTTTTTATTGCGGAAGTTTGATGCTTAATAAATTAATAAATAAATATACAAAGATATTAGGAAATGTTTTCTCTAACTATTGTTAAAATAATTTTTTTAAAAATATTACACGTTTGTTGGTTGGATATTATCATTAACTACGGGTGCGCAGACTCGTAATTATTTCTGCTTTTCAGTTGTCATCATTCCCTTGTTGCGGATGTGTGTGATGTGTGTTGGAGAGGAATAGAAGGTTTGAATTATCAGGAGGCTTAAAATTGTGTGTGTTCAATAAACTTCCATCCACAACAATTAATACAAGACAAAGAATAATGATTCAAAAACATCTTGTTTCAAAACGTAACAATTGAATTTATTAATATTTGGTATACATGCATGAATACTGAGTGAAAAGGTCAGACAGAGTTGTGTCTCTTAGATTAGGTAAATATTTGTATTCGAGCTCATAAAGTGAAAGTAATTATTAAACTGTAATTTAGAAGAATAAAGTTTCTTTAGCGTGTTTGGAATTGTGTATTGTACAAGTTGGTAAAAGTTCAGAAGAGATTTCAATGTTCGTACTTGCGTGAATGTTGGTAATGGTCTTTAACGTCTGACTGCATTAGTTAAGGGAGTTCTTGAAGATTACATATTGGTACTTGGTAGCAAGGAATGAGACGCACCAGAGAGATGAATAGAAACTACTCAGGGAGCTTACACGTGTTCTGTTTATATATCATCGTGAATCACGTGACTGGCTCAGGTGGAAAACGCGGTAAAAAAGATTTGTCGCGTGCAGGCGGTTTGATTGGTCGGAACTGACCAATCAGCGAGCTAGATTGAAGGTGATTAACCAATGGATGCTTGTTAGATATTTTGTAAGATTGGGATGGGGAAAATTATAACAGGAATAGTGCATTTCCTAGCAGGGGTTAACTCATTAACGTAGCTAAGCCGCACTGATTGAAAAAACAAATAAATGAAAATCTCCTACATTAATTTCAACAGAATTTTTCACAGAATTTGTAGAAGGATTAAGCCATATTTTACATGGTAATATTGTAAGTAGGAACATATATCATACATGGTGTGGAGTGAGCAGTCATAATCAAATGCAAAGTAAGTAACAGAACTGTCCAACAGAATTGACAAAATTTGCAATAAGCAGTAACAAAAGAACAAGGAAAAAATAATATAAAGCAAGCAAACAATATATGCAAGACAAATTAACAGTAATAAGGCAAAGCAACAGCAATATGGCAAAAAAATCAAAAACTTAGAATTGGCGTCATCACATAAAAGCAAGTTCGAACAAGCAAACGTAGCGTTCTGACTTCAAGACAAGACATACCGGGACTACGTCAGGTCAAACCGAGAACCAGTCTATTTTGTTGGCTAGGAAAAAATCCTAGCATGCATTTGTGTGCTTCTGTTTATAAAAGGGGATGGGAAAGTGTTTTACAGTTATTCCTAAGGATGGAAACCAAATCATGGAATTTAGGAAATAACAATGTGTGGTTAAAATAATGAAACTTAAATTTTCCGGCAATGTTGACCCTTTGGACCCGCAAAAAATCCAAAATAGAAAAAAAAACATAACAAAAAAAAAAAAAAAAAAAAAAAATGAAAGAAAAAGAAAAGAAAACGCTGGGGCAGTTATTCCCTTGACACCGCTATTACTGGCTCCCTCGACAATGTTTACTGCAGTCATTGGAATTTTAATAAAACCAAACATATGAAAGTGTATTTATACATTTGAGACTTGACAACAAAAGTTCATTGGTATTTTTTATAAAATTATGAATAAAAAAACTTCTTTTCATAGTTATTTATAAAATGGAAATATTCCATTGTAGTTGGTTTATATATTTTGGTAATTTTTTTCAAATTTTTGAACAAAAAGATTTCTTTTAAAATTTGTTCCTTTATAAAATGGTAAATGATTCACTTTTATAAAAGGTAAATAAATATCACATTGTATGAGCTCACATATTTTTATAATTTTTCTAAATTAATTATTGTAGGAGTCAAAAGTACATAGAGTAATAGCGGGTTCAAGGGAATAAGCATCCTTTTAACACAGCATTTTATGTTTTTTGGTAAGCAAAATAATATCAATTCCCCTGATAATAATTCTTAAATGCTTTATTTTATAGAAGATAAGAATGATGAGGACTAACTTTTCAAGATATTACCTCGGAGTAAATCATTTAAATAAGGATTTATTTTAGATTAAAATTATATAATAGATAATGCATTGATTTCTCATGTCAGTGTTGCAAACCACTGAAATATTATCCCATTTGTCTTCCATCTAAAATTCTGATTGCTCCAATATTCAAATGTGTGCAAAGCTATAAGATTTTTTTAATTTTGAGAATAAAATAGTTTTTCACAGTGAAAATTTTATTTCTTTAAATATAATAATCACGGAAAATATTTTATTACTTGAGACTAAAAATAGTAAATTTATTTTAGTTTTTTCACAATCTTTATAGTCAATATTCCATGTGACAGAATGCGTTCGAGAATTTTACAAAATCCTTTAAATTATTCGAACGATAATCAGAAATGATAGTTCAGTTGTCAGTGAATCAGAGTTTTTTATGTGGTAGAAATATCAGTGGGTTGGTCATAAAATCATTTAAATTATTCAAACAACAAACGGTCGTGTAGTTGTCAGTGAATTTGAGTTTTTTATGTTTTTCGAGAGGTAATAATTGTAATTTTTTTCAAATATCATTTAAGTTGTTCAAGCAATACCAAAAATCTTAATGTGGCTTGCAAATAATAATTCTTTCCAGCATATAAAAAGTGTTTGTGTTTTTGCTACAAATCATTTAAATTGTTAATTGGTAACAGAAATATTGATGGGATTTCCAACAAAAATCATTTGTCAACTCGAGAAATGTCCACAGAAATTATTTTTCAGTTGTTAATATATGGTTGGTTTCATTATGTGACTCTAGGCGCGTTTATTTGTTAAGAGATCGCGCAATAACGGCAATGAACCACCAATAACCACCCCAGAGACAGGTCCTTATTGAAATAATCTGTATATATTGGAATAGGAAAGGATCTCTCGACAATGAGACTATTTTTCGTATCTGTCTATATTTCTTAGATGAGGTATTATGTACACTATTTACATTATTCGGACTATTGTCCTCATCTTTGTCGCCATATTATTACAACGTATCGGCCGTTGTACGCTCTGGTCTTCTTCAGGTTGTTGGAATGTCGAACTGAACCCTTTATTTCGCTCACTGGGGTAGACGGTTCTAGTTCCACGTGCCATGTTTAATGGATGTCATTTATCAGTTATCTCCTGTTAATTCCCCTCTCCAAGTTCTCCACTGCCTTAACCGGGTATTGAACTCACACTCTTTGGGTCCTGTCACTGGATCTAACCAACGCCTTTATCCACTGTGCCTTGAGGACATCTGTGTATGAAATTCTGGGTATTATAAACCTAATGTCTCAGCCACCATTTTTTACCAATGCTCATATTGCAATTTTAGGAAAAGATCTCTCGACAATGAGATTATTTTTGAAAAACCAACCGACTAACAAGTATGGTTCCGATTGAGTTAACAATCGGAGGAACACGTTTGCAATTAATTATGTGAAAGAGGTGGTCGATCAAATTCCGGAAGATATTTTTCATTACTGACCAGGCTAAAATGGTTACAATTTATCTGCGAAGTTTCCACTAATATACTGTATTCATCAGATATTACATTTTTTGATTACCATTTATTCTAATTTTTATATAATTATGTTATACATTTCGAGTATATGACGACGTTCTCCGCTCGTCCGTCGTTCACTGCACCTGTGGTGACATCGAAGATCGGCCGTATCTGCATAAACACCCGACGTCGCTATGCTCACAGATTTGTCCACTTGGCCATGATCGTATTCAACAAAATAAAAGACAATTGATTCTCTGGTTTGGAAATAAAAAAAATACAAATTCTAAACTTAGCAACCTGTTTTTCTTTGACTGAACTGCTATCTCTCTAACTGTTCGCTGGTCTATTCCACCACTCTGGCCGATGGGCAGCTCCTCACTCACTGGTCACCTACCTACTGCCGGACCCCTTTTTTCACTGTTTATATGGATAATGGCTGGGGTTCCATTCCCCTATCCATCCACTTGTGTTCTGGATGTTGAAGACCATGGATGGTGGGAACTTCTGTGAAGGATTACTTTTATGATTATTTAAAATCATTAACGACATTTTATGTTTCCCAATTCAAAGGCAGCTGTTGACATAAATCCCCAAGATGCTGACACATAAGTTTACTCAAAGCTGGACTGGAGACGAAATTACTACCAAACTTAGATAACTAAATGGACTTAAAAAAAAAAAAAGAAATTTATCTACTTATCTTCTAAAGATGTGTAAGAAACAGTATTGTTACACAAGAGATCTCCTACATCATCTAGAAAATAATTCAACCCCAGGAATTTCTTCGCGGAAAAAGGGTGGAATTTGCCGGATTCTTATAACAGAAGACGGGATAAAACCCGCAAAAAAAATAACAAAGCCTGAACTCTTTTTTCAATGCCCTTCCGGGAAACTGAATTCATAAGCTCCCATCAGCAGGGCTCAATAGAAACTGTCTCAAGTTAATCAATAAAATCTGTCGAATCTTTTACCTTCTTAGGAAGTGAGATAAATTCGACTGAAAAGGATGTGAAAATCAGCATAGCTAAAGCTTCGGCTGCCTTGAAGAAAATGGATGTAATCTGGAAATCTGATCTACCAGACAACCCCAGTCAAACGGAGATTCTTTCGGAGCCACTGTAGAGGAGGTGTTAATATATGGCTTCCCTAGAACTGCCACTTTTGGCATATGAAAGAGGAGTTATATTGCTTGACGATAATGGCATTAACTATAAGCCCAGTCTAATCACTCCATTCAGCTTGATGGAACCTACACTCAGATGCTGAGAGTTATATTTAATATCTCATGAAGACAACATACAACCAAATGTGAATCTGCAGGCGTATAGACTCAGTCGTGATATTTCTACAATCTTATGCGAACTCAGTATGCGTCTTTGCAGGACACTGCTGGCGAACAAAACAAAGACTCGCGAGCGAGCTACTGCTCTGGACACCTAGCCATGGAGCGACACGGTTTGGTCGCCCAGCAACCACCTACATTGACCCTCTATGTTATGACCTATAATGCCACCCTAATGACCTCCTGACCTTGATGCAGAACCGTAATGGTTGGCGTGATAGACTCATGAATGTCCGATATAATTTGATCGAAAAAAAAAAGACCCGTAACATATACTTTGCCTGTCGCATGGTCAGGTTAGTAGTGACTAAACTTTTTCAAACACTAGGCTTGAGATCTATACTTAACATCTCCTGGAGACAAATATCCAACTAAATCACAGCTCTATGAACCCATCCCTGGTATTTATACAATCTTACGGGACCACAGAATACGAATTGCAGGACACTGATAGCGATCAAAACAAGAATTCGTGAGTGGTCTACTGTTCTGGACACATAGTCATGGAAAAAGACGAGTTGGTCGCCCAGCAACCACCTACATTAATTCTACTGAAAACGATGTGAAGATCCGCAAAGTTAAAGACTGGACCGCCTTGAATAAAATGAATGTAATCTGGAAATCTGATCTACCAGACAACCTCAAGCGGAGATTCTTTTGAGCCACTGTAGAAGCGGTGTTAATGTATGGTGCCACTGCTTGGGCATTAACTAGAACCAAACTTAATGGAACCTACACTCGGATACTGAGAGCTATACTTAACATTCCTTGTAGACAACATCCATTAAAATCAGAGCTTATGACTAAAACTTTTCAAACACTAGGTTTGAGATTTCATCCCTTGAGACCAACACTTTTGAGATCTATACTTAACATCCCTTGAGACATCTTTGATCTTTCTACAATCTTACGCGGACTCAGAATGCGCTTCATAAATCAATAGTGGCGAGCAAAACAAGAACTTGCAAGTGATCTAAAGCCATGGCTCAAGACGGGTTGGTCGCCCAGCAATCACCTGCATTGACCATTGGGTGCGATGGGTAAATTGTCGCCATCTTATATTTTTAATTTCGCGCATGCGCGTTGTTTGTTTTTGATTTTGTCGACTACACAGTATAGTAGGGTCAGTTCAGCACTGTCTGTGAGAAAAGGGCACCATGACACGATTCACTCTGCCAGAAATTTGGAAATGGCATACTGTATTGGCATTTGCACCAGAAGCTCCAATACGAACATTTAAGAGTGTTTGGATGTCAAACAGGAGGACAGTGTAGAGGATTCAGAAAGAGTTGGAGGAGTCTAATGGTGATTACGAATGGACAGCAGCTCAGAAAACTCACTCTGATAAGAACTCCTGAATTTATTGGTGAGGGCCTCAGATTCAACAGGCCTACGTGAAGTGCCTCGACAAGATTAGTGCTGCCCTGCATCAAGAGGGTGGCTGCTAGTGACCGTATGTCTGGTAATAGGACTCTGCACCATGCCACACAAGCAGGAGAACCCAGTCATGGCAGTCAGACAATTTCTGAAACTACATCACCCCTTACATCTGGCCACCTAACTCCCCAGACTGCAACATCCTTGATTATTGTGTGTGTGATGCAATTGAGCGAGAGACCAAGAAAACTCCTCGTAACACTAAAAATGAACTGAAGGCAAGGATTATGGCAGCATTCACCTTCTTAAACAAGGAAACAGTCCAGAAGAGTTGCAGGAGATTCTGAAGTTGTCTGGAAAGTGTGGTTGAAGTCAATGGCAATTCTATTGAATAAAATTACTGTTGGGCACCATCTGTGAGAAAAAGAGCACCGTGACGCAATTCACTCTGCCAGAAATTTGGAAACGGCATACGACACTGTTTGGCATTCGCGCCGAAAGCTGCAATGCGAACATTCCAGAGTGTTTTGATGTCAATCTGTGGACAGTGCAGAAGATTTGGAAAGAGTTGGATGACATGTCCAGTCAACGTCATGGTGTTTGGAGTGATCACTAGTGATGTCGACATTCTGCCTCCATTTATATTCTCACATGACTTCAGACTCAACACGGAGTCCTACACAGAGTCCTTGAGGAGGTAGTGCTGCCCTGGGTCAAGAGGATGGCTGCTGGAAGATCATATGCCTGGAAACAGGACTCTGCACCATACCACATAAGCAGGCGAACCCAGTCATGGCTGTCAGACAATTTATGCAACACCCCCACCATTCATCTAACCACGTGACTCCCCAGACTGCGACCGCCTTCATTATTATATGTAGGGTGCAGTTGGGAGAGAGACCAACAAAACTCCTTGTAACATGAAAGATAAACTGAACGCAAGAATTATGGCAGCAAACACTAAATTAAACAAGGAAACCGCCCAGAAGAGTTGCAGGAGATTCCGAAGTCATCTGAAGGCTGTGGTTGAGGCCAATGGCGATTTTATTGAATAAATTTACTCTTTAGTATTTCAAGATATTTTTGTGTAATTTTGGTAAATATATCTGTTAAAATGAGATGTCAGTGTTATTTTCATTTTTACGTAATTTAAACTACAATTTATCCATCGCACCTTTTATGTTATGACACAGAATACCACCAAAATGACATTGATGCAGGACCCTGATAAACTCACGAATGCCCGAGCTAGCTCAACCAAATGATATAACAATTAGCTGAATTAATTCTTCTTTCAATCTTTGGAAAACTACTAAATGCACTTAGATGGAAAATAAGGATTACTAGGAGGATAGAAACATGAAGTTACTTGGAAGATGGAAAACGGTATGAAACAAAGGGGTAAATAAGTTGTTCAATAAAATTTAAAATACTTATTAAAATTTAATCGCTTAAAATGGTCTTGTAATGTGCGGCAAGAATGTATTCAGATTGGGGGGGGGGGACACCTAAGCGATCACTGTCCCCTCAACCACGGAGGTAATAAGCAGAAAAGGGAAATAGATGGCAGGTAATAAAAATAACACTGCCTCGAAAACCACAGCAAATTTAGGAACAAAGTCAAAGTCAAACTACTACTACTCCTACCCGGATGTAATTTATGTTGACAAATATGTCTGAACGCAATACAGGGCCTCTTTTGCATCTGTACCGACGCACGTTCGTCACGAATACATTTATTAAAATCTAATCTGAGTTATCTCCCTTTATTTTGGTGTTCAGGGTGCACAAACAACTCGGAAAAGGTCGCTATTGAGTTATCTCTCTTTATTTTCATGCTAAATATGCATTGCAAATGATTTTACTATAAGAATGCATTGAAAATGAGTTTACTACAGAAATGCATTGAAAACGACGTTACTATAAGAATGCATTTAAAATGAGTTTAGTATAGTAATGCATTGCAAATGAGTTTACTATAAGAATGCATTGCAAATGAGTTTACTATAAGAATGCATTGAAAATGAGTTTACTACAGAAATGCATTGAAAACAACGTAACTATAGGAATGCATTACAAATGACTTTACTACAGGAACGCAGTGAAATTGAGTTTACTATAGGAACGCATTGCAAAATGAGTTTACTATAGGAATGCATTGAAAATTAGTTTACTATAAGAATGCATTGAAAATGTGTTTAGTATAGAAATGTATTGCAAATGAGTTTACTATAGGAATGCATTGAAAAAGAGTCTACTACAGAAATGCATTGCAAGTGTGTTTACTATAGGAATGCAATGTAAATGACTTTACTACAGGAACGCATTGAAATTGAGTTTACTATAGGAATGCATTGAAATTAAGTTTACATCAAGAATGCATTGAAAATGAGTTTACTACAGAAATGCTTTGCAAATGAGATTACTATAGGAACGCATTGAAATTGAGTTTACTGTAAGAATGCATTAAAAAAATAATTTACCATAGGAATGCATTACAAATGAGCCTAATATAGAAATGAACTGCAAATATATGAATTATATCACATGTAAAAGTAGTGATACTGAATTGTTTTCAACAGTATTTGACTGATGGAATGCATTGAAGATTATTGTTTTTACCAGCTTTTTTTTATGTAACCCATGATATCAGGCATATATTTAAACAACAATACACCAAAGCTCATTGGGTGTTCTCTGCTTTTGGCCTTTTACCGGGCTAAACTTAGTAAATCGCAACATATTTCTACCTAAACATGGTTAAAAGAAATAACCATTAACGTTGTAAAAGCGATCGTCGCCCGTTTCCATTATTGTCGTGCTAAACTAAATTTAGTTTAGTAAATCACGTAAGAAAATTTCTCCATGGAACAATGATAGCTATGGGTGCCTTGCCATAGGGCAAAGTTTATTGACCCAGTTTCGCTTATCATCCCTGCTGACGTTATCTTTATTGTGGATCTCGCATATTCTACTTTGCATCAGGTGAAACTCAGTTTACTGTCGACATTTTTTCTCAGCCGTAGATCAATGGTCTGCAGTTCAGTCTCACATGCCATTATTAGTGTAGTGAGCTTGATTCGCACTGGGCGCGACACTAAACCTGAATAAATATTGATAAATTGTTCTTCTGACAAATTTTGATTCGCCAAACAAATGATTAAATATTTTAAATTATTTTCTGCTATATACAAATTTTTCAAAGCATACGAATGGGACTCTAAAATATACTGCTCTCTATTACCCACCACAGAGAACCCTCTCTGCCTTCCATTAGAATGTCTGCTGCTCGACTCCACGAGAGAGCCTCTTTGTGACTGCTTGGTCTCACACCGTCCGCTGACCTGAGGTGATGGAACAAATACATTGAATCAATAGTTTCTTCCTCAGCAAGGAAAGTTGGTTCCCTGTGTCGCGCCGCCAGAAAGTTTTTCTCCCCCGAGTCCATCTTTCAAATCTATAAATCAACCATTCGCCATAGCATGGAATATTGCTGTCATATATGGTCTGAAGCTCCCGCTGTTCGCCTTAAGGTCCTCGACAATTCCAAAGACAGGTATGCAATGTGATTGGCCCTGATCTGGCATCTCGTTTACAGTCGCTCTCTCAAAGACGTGCCGTCGCCTCCCTCTGTATTTTCTACAAATACTTTCACGGTAACTGTTCCGACGAGCCATTTTCGCTAGTTCCCAAACTGCATGAATTTAAACATGCTACTGGGTTACAATTTCAGTCCCACCCTTTACAATTAAATCGGTTAAATGTAGCCGTCTCTTCTACCCTAATAGCTCCATGTCTTGCACTTCCCGTGTGTGGAACTCCCTTCCTCTTACTTGCTTCCTTGATAGCTATAATCTCCAACTATTCAAATGCAATGTCCATCTCCAGATGCCTTGATCTATTCCCTCTCCTTCTCTTCATCCTTTCCTTTATCACGCTTCTTTACTCTTGCTCCAACTTTCTGTAACCCCTTGCGTGCTAGTGGCACTCCTGCCTTGCATTGGGTGAAAAGCTTAAAAAAATATTAATTTTGTCAATACGAATGGGACTTTAAAATATATTAATTTTGTGGCTTTAGATTTAGTTTTAATCTGCATATTTTTGTAACTACCAAAACGATAATTTTCACGAGACGATCATTTGATTACATTCGCGACTTAATCTAGGATTAAAGCACATTGCTAATCCAATTGTATCTGATCTTAATCCGAACCTTGAGTTGCGACAAAGGATCTGAATTTGCAGTGATTAATTACAGGGGGATCTGTGCCCCCAAGCAGCACACGAAGAAGGATAAGATCAGGGTTATATTCTGTGGCGAGCTGAAAAGCATGATAAAAGAAAACTAAACCATTTTTCTTTGGTATATTTCTATTGCGACGCTTCAGTATTAAAAGATAATCTATCTAAGCAATTTCTAAAGATCAAAATGAACTAAATGCTGCTGTTTTTTTTTAAAAAATCAACTGCTTTCGAATGAAAATCTTACCCGCCCTATATTTTCTTTTAACTCGATCAAGTGTTTTTCTTTTCCCCAGACGAAAACGTTGCTAGCCCTCGCTACTCAACCGCCATTTTTATGTCAGATGTTCGGGTGAGCTACATTCCTTGGTTCCCCTCTGTTCAGTCATTTACAGCTAAAACCCGCCATTCCATTTACACAGGGTCGACTCATCCTCATTCACTTCATATTCCATTAGTAAGGAGGAAATTCCATTAAGACAGTTTATTCCTTAGAACTGTTACATTTTGAAACGAACTTCCGAGAGAGGATGCTTTCTTGATGTTATACCGGAACATACCTATTCTATTGTTAATAGACTCTCCCACAGATAATAAGTAGTAGTAGTAGCAGTCGCCAGGGAGCTCAGAGTGAGTTGGTGAGTCAGTCGATGTCGGACATTAAAGTATCAACCACCACAACTAGATTGCTGCGTCATTAACTATTATTTCAAGTTCCTAACGTTTTGTACGTCGAACCTATTTAGGACCGACTTAGTGAAATACAAGCCTCCACTGTGAAAATTAAGCTACAACACACTTGATCACTACCCTTTCAAGTCGAGGGTCAACCGTTATCTATCCTAGATATCCTCATAATATGTACCCCTAGCTTCCTCCTTGTACGCCTTTAGAACATCATCATTTTGTAACCGTCTACCTTGAGTGGCTCTTGAGCCTTGTATTGGATGAAAAAATATAATAAATTAAAAAAATAGAAATAAAATAAAATAAAAATAATCCCGTAACTTTTAAGTAATTGTGGCGAAAGAAAAAGTCATTTATCGCGAAAAGGGCACATGTTTTTTGTACGATATGCCCAAGACACCATAACCAAAATAAATAATAAGTCATTGGCAGCTGTTGCTTTAAATGCGTCTCGGATATGCTTTGCCATATCCAACTGTCGACCAATAAAAAGACATTACTCCGTCGATAAAAACGATTGGCGTTCTGAAAACGGCGAGTAGCGCGTTCGTGACCATCTGGCTTTTTGATGTGTTTTTGTTTCCATGTGGCTGTTGGATGGTGTGATGGATTTCTAGCCGTTGACGTTTATTGAGATTTTTTTTTTTTTTGACATTTGACCTACGATTCGTGATCTCAACATTTCTTTCTGCCCCTGGATTTTTAAGTTTCGACTTGCGATTTGTTTGTTTCGTTTTGAACTTGAACTACCTCATCAATGTTCTAACAGTAAATAAGTCCTTATTTTAAACTGAAAATGTCAAGCGGTTAATTCTTAACTGAAACCATCGATTTAGTTAAAACGATATGAAACGGAATAAATTTATTAACACTAAAACTCTTTATTTAGTATTGAAATATGAGGCGAGGTAAATGTTTACCACACCACTGATTTGCTTTTTTAAATGTGAGACAGGATTAGTTCTTTTTTACTACTGAAACCTAAGATTTAGTATGAAATTGCTAGGCGGGGTAAGTTTTTTTTTTCCTTTTTTTACATAAAAAATATCACCTTGATTTACTTCTTTTTTTATAATCGACATCACTCCACGCCAGGCAGTAAAGCCACTAAAATACAATGGCTTACAAGGTGTAGAAGAATTAGGAACAGCGAGTAGAGGAAAGAGTGTGGACAGTCGATAGCGATAGACAATGCATTTGATTTTTTGCAAGGCAATAGAGCCACTAAAACACAAGGGATTACAGGGTGTGGAAGAATTAGGAACAGAAACATTGATAATGAGCAGGAAGAGAAAAGAGTAATCAGGAGGACAGTAGATAGCGATTGATATTGCATTTAAATTTTTGCAAGGCAATAGAGCCACTAAAATACAAGGGGTTACAGGGTGTGGAAGAATTAGGAACAAAAACATTAATAATGAGCGGGAAGAGAAAAGAGTAATCAGGAGGACAATAGATAGCGATTGGCGTTGTATTTAAATTTTTGTAGATTAAAGTTGACTGCAAAGCATGGAGCCGGAACGGAATTCCAAAATCAAGAAGTGCGAGAAAAGAAACTGTTAGCATAGAACTTACGGCTACATCTAGCCAGCTGAACTGTAAATTGACCAAATCTCGATGCCAGTTTAATACTGCGCTTAAATTCGAAGAGTCTAGGCACCATATCGAAGAGCTCATTCGAACAATTACGATGAAAGTATTTATAAAATAAGACACAGAATGGCAACCTTCTGGCGGTGGAAAAGTGACTGAAGCCAAGCCGTCAGATCAGGACCAATAACATTATTTTAAAAAATTCGAAGTGGGGTAAGTTTTAAACACCCAAATCTTATATTTAGTTTAAATTAGCAGCTTTCGGGGTATATTAACTTTGAAAATTCGTTTATATCGATTTTTTTAAAAATATTTATAGAGATAGTGCGAAATGGCGCGAGGCGGTGCGAAATGGCACGAGGCGACGCAAAATGGCGCGAAGCGGTGCGAAATGGCGCGAAGCGGTGCGAAATGGCGTGAGGCAACGCAAAAGAGTAAAGTCGATTTTTCTTTTTTTTTTACCTACAATAAAAAAAAAAGACCTTGCACCCCAATAAATAAATAAATAAAGCCTTGTGCCACATAAGTAGGAAGGTGTATAAATACCTTCTATTACTATTTTCGACGCAATGACATTAGTTAAAAAAGGAAGTAGATTTTTCTCGATTTTTCATTGCTTAGTCCAGTATCTGTAGGCCGGTTAGTTTCCCCACTAGACATTGGACAAGAGATAGGTTATCTTGCTTTAAATAGGCGAACAAGCGAATCGTGAAAGTGTTAGCAAAAGAATGCACGCTATCATTGGGATAGAAGATGTGCAAAGGTCTGGTGTGTGGTTTCTCATGTTCAAAGGTCAGAGAGCAAGGTTATCAGCTGATAACTGATTGTTACCACGTTCCCAATGTAACTATTAGGCTGAGTCATAAATAATTTCCGCTTTTATTTATCAATTTTAGTTGAAAAAAATTCAATTTTATAAAAATATTCAATGGTGGTGAGAAAGTGACTGAAGCTGACATGCCAGGTCAGGACCAATAATATTGCAGATTCTTCTTTGGATTTTATCAAAATTCTTTAAATATATAGCATGAGCACCAGACCAGACCAGACCAGACCAGACCAGACCAGACCAGACCAGATGTGGCAGCAATATTCAATACATGGATGAATGGTAGACTTATAAATGTGTAAGAGATTCTGGCGAGAAAAAATTGTCTATACAATGAATAAACTTTCCTATCAGCAGACCTAACAGTTGATTCAATATAATCTTTCTACTTCCAGTCAGCTGAAAACGTTAGTCTGAGAAGGTACAACAAGTCCCTGTCCTGGAGGTTAGCATCAGCCATTCTGATGGAAATTAAAAAGAGTTCTCTCAGACGATTAAAAGAGATCCGTTTCATTTTGTCTTTTTCTGAATTTCTGTGCCAAATTTTGTTTGACGTTTTTTGATCCTTTATTTGATCCTTTATTCCACATATGCCAAATTCCTGATTTTGAATGAGTCCATACCAATATAAAGATAAATGAAAGATGCACTACTGAAAAAAAAAAAAAACCCCAAAAAACCTTACATGTTCTTTTTTTATATTATTTTTTACAAGATACAGTTCTGTTTTCGCACCAATATTCTATTTGAATTAATATGTTGCTCGGACCGTATAAAATTTTTGAATGGTAATCTGCGACGTATGAATTTGTATCGCTCAAAAATGGCTCAAGTGGAACTCGTACATATGTTCCATCGCTAAAGTGGCTGGATCGGTTGCTTGTATCATTGTAGTGACCAAGTGATTTTCTAAGTGTAGCTTAGATGTGGCACAAGGTCGAAAATATGGACCACCCAATGAGAACCGAACTCACTATTCAGTCGTCACTAGGCTCAGGACGGTTTAGGGGGACGCGGCAGGCTTGGGGTACGAGTGAAGAAGCAATATTCAAAGCAAGAACGAATAAATATGTAAGATAGATTCATTCGAAAAAATTGTCTAACCCGATACAGTGAAGCAACTTTCCTAGCTGTAGACTTAGCAATTGATTCATTATAATCTTGCCACTTCAGGTCAGCTGAAAACGCTAGTTCGTGAAAGTGACTGAAAGCTAAATGCCAGGTCCGGACCAATAATAAAGGCAAATACAGTACTTTCTGGGGAGAAAAATGTCAAGACAGTGAAGCCACTTTCCTAGCTGTAGACTTAGCAATTGATTCATTATAATCTTGCAACTTCAGGTCATTTGAAAAGTAACTGAAAGAGAGATGCCAGGTCAGCACTAATAATTTTATGTATTTATATTTTTGCAGATTTCAAGTATTTAAATCTTCGGCAATTTTCAGAAATAACCGGAGAAAATCCATAGCTTTTATTTGCAGACCATATGACACTATGGCGTACTATCTCCTCTTCGGCAGCAGCCAACTCGATTTGTCGATATTTCCGCGTTCAAACCGAAAGTCCATTACACAACAACAGGCATATATTATTGTACACAGGCTAACAATTATTTAAAGTAACAATTGTTCAGACAACGTGTCACGAATGACAAATCACTCTCCACTGCAGATATTTAAAAAAATAAATAAAATAGGGCGTAGCACTTGCATGACCTTCGTATGTTATTTTCCAAGGTTGAACAAGGCATCATCTTCATTAGGTAAAAAAAAAAAATGATTCATTGATCTCTAAAATTAGAACATTATCTTTTTGTGTCTGTCTAGTCGTTTACAGATAAATACTGTATCATCTGTACTTCCCTCTCCCTTATTTCCCCGTTTCTATTTCCCTCTTTCTCGTGCATTCTCTCTTCTCTCTCTTTTTCTTCCCTTTCTCTCTCTTTCACTTTCCCCATTCTCTCATCCCCCGCTTTCTTTCTCATTTCTTTTTATTTCCGTCTCTTCTCCCTCTTCTTCTATAATTCTTTTCCCTTGCAGTCTCTCTCCCTTTTCTCTTTCTCTCCCCTCTCTTTCCATTTTCGTCTGCTTATCTGTATCTACACCCTCTCTTTCTTTTTCCTTCACTCTATTTCGTCTTAATCTCTCTTTTTTTATTCCCTCTTTCTTTCTTTCACCTTCTACACTCTCTTCTCTTTTTTCCCTGTCCTTCACCATTTCTTTCTCTTGCTTATCCATACTCTTTCGCTCTCTCTCCCCCATTTTTCTCTATTCCTTTTTTTCTATTGCAATACTAAAGTTCATTTTAACTAGTAACGTGATGGAGATATATTTAAGTAGATGATAGCACATACATGTGAGTGAATGCAGGACTTCGCATACTGATCTTGCAAAAAACATTTCTATTTGAAAGCATGCCTTTTAATTAAATTAATCTTAAATACTTTATGCAGACATGGTTTTTGTTTTCAGGAAAGCCAGATAATTTTGGGTTGGTGCGTAATTATCAGGCATTTTTAAACAATATTTATTATGAAAAAAGAAACATAATTCAACAATAATATTTTTCAATAATTATTCCAGAGCATTTGATTATCGACACGCATTTTTATAACCTGAAAATAAAATATTTTTATTAAAGAAAAATAAACAAAACAGCAATTTTTATTAAGAAATAACTCGTCTACAAAAACGCATGATAATTATGCACCAACACAATATTTTCTGAAATCAGTTATGCAAACACTGGCAAATGATAATACAGTCTTTTCATCGGATAATATAAAGTTGGCGTTACCCAAAACAGTTGTACTGACCATCACACATTCCAGCTATCTCGGCACCCACCCGTCGTTCCTGTTACCCATTACGGTCCTGGATCAAATTCAGGAGGTCATACAGGAAGCATCCAGTATCTGTGCATTGTTGGTCGATATATATTGTTGCTAGTCGACCGATTGGGGTGTGGCCATGCCTTGATGTCCAGACCAATAAGTCGCTAGCTAGAGAATTTGATACGACACATGACATATTGAAGGCAAAAATGATTGAGCGATTTGTTTTTTCTTTACGGCTTATCAACCTTTTACAGATTATTTAAAGCCAGAAAATATTTTGAGATTCTAAGAAATTTTTAGGGATAATAATCATTTATTGATAAAGGTCTTACTAATTAACCTATAGTTGGGAGAGAAGAGGTGAATTCCCACCTTTCGCAAGGGTAAATATATTCGTATAAGTGAATATAACAAACCCGACTTGAATTAGAACTCGGCTCTCTGATTTCTAATTCCGAGCAGTTATCCATTATACCATCTGCATATCCAAGTTTACAACACCTGGTATTCGCAAGCGGTCACCCATCTAGGTACTGACCAGGCTCGACGTTGCTTAACTTCGGTAATCGTACGAGAACCGGTGTTTCAACGTGATATGGCCATAAGAGGGAAACTGAGAAAGCTCCCTAACGAGGAATAAGGCTAGGAGGGATAGAAAAAGAACAAACATTGTTTAGAGCTACAATTATTGTTTTTTGCGGTTTATCAACTCTTTGTGTGTTAATGTCGACACATATTTTTGATTGTAAGAATAATTCTTTTTTTTCTTTTGCGACTGAATACTGCATCAACAATTTCTTGAGAATAACAATGATTTTTTTCCAGATACAAATCCTACTGTTTAACATGGCATGCGTAATCTTTTTTAGCAGTGGGCCGCATGATCCATGGCTCACCAGAAGGCGGGACACACTACTAAAAAAATTCAAGGTAATTTTTCGTAGTAGCTACCTCAGCTATTTTCACTACAGAAGACCATATACGTAAGCATATACCTCTGAAATGGAGGAAAAGGTGACTTCTTTTTCTTTGGAGAAAAGAATTTTCTATAATTAAAAATATTGAAGTCTTGGTATAATATTATCATTGTCGCTGAGTGTGATTCATTTCTAATCTATTCATTTGAAAATTTTAAAAAAATACGTTTCTTTATAGAAAAACTATTATGTTTCAAAAGTAAAGGATGTTTACGCGTATGACCTCCCTTAGTGAAATTGCCAATTGGTTAAAATTATGAAAACGTTATTGTCATCAAATGTTTACAAAATTCAAGAAACATTGTACTTAATCATTGTTTATATATGTGGTTATGTATGAGAGAGTATGTGAGTGAACAAGTGAGTGAACAAGTGAGAACGAAAGAAAATTTTAAGAAACGTTATTTTCCTCATGAAATTAAGCGGGCCATTCAGAAAGACCAATCGGGCCGGATTTTTTTGGACAGCGCATTTTAATGCGTTAGAGATAGAAACCTATAATTTATACCGGGTTTGGGTTTTTTTAAAACTAAACCTGCAGTAAATACAACATTGGAAAATACTTTTATGGTTAGTAACTCGGAACGAAGAATCGGCGATCGGATTTCGAATCCCGGTCGAGTGCGTTACATTCACTGCTGCACTAATACTAATGGGAAAGGCATGAGTCCACCAACCCCCGGCTATACTTTAAACAGCAGGGTAGACGGGGTTCTAGCCATCATTGGCAGACATGGCTTGCAGATACTATGTCTGTAAAACAAAAAACATATTTCAACAACCATGGATAATCCTACAGAATAAGGATTATCAAGAATGTTTTTGACATCAGTGGACATTGGGTTCAGGAAAAGTGAATGGATTAGATGATGATGACGGCATATGGGTTAAGTAGCAGGGAAAACTGCAATCTCTAGCCTTGGTTGGCAGCCAGTGTAACAATCTGATTTCTCACACATCTTTAGAAGATAAGGAAATAAATGCCTTCCTTTTAAGTCCACTCAGCTATTGGAGTTTTCTAGGAATTTTATCACCAGTCCATTTTGAATAGGTTAGTGTTTCAGGATTCATGTCTCCAGTTTACTTTTGAATTGGCAAACATAAAAATATTATAAATGATTTTAGATAGTAGTACTTTGAAGATTTGACTACCCATGTGGCTTTGGGGTGGTCCCAAATCTTCCGGAAAGACAAGTGGATAGAGTGGCCTAGATCCAGGATTATCCATATAAGCAGAGAGAAAGAGAGAGGGGGGGGGCAATAAGTCGGGAGGAAAGTGGGTGCAACCGTGAGAGAAGTAGGTAGGTGACCAGAGGAGTTGGAACTTGCCCAGCGGCCAGTAACAGAAGGACCGGTAGTGAGGAATCAGGAGTCGCCGAGGCCAGTGAAGTTAGGAAGATAGCAGCCCCACCTCTTGAAACTGAAAGAAGGCTCTCACGGTTAAGTGAGAAATCGTATTGTTGCTACCAGAGAGTCTTGAAAAATAATTGTCTTTATTTTTTTTTTTTTTTTTGAAAGTGATCAAGCGATTTTCTTGGTTGGATGGACAGCTGAATTGTTGGATGATGATGGTGATATAAGGGTTATAGGTTAAACAGTAGGGTAAACTGGACTCTCTAGCCATGTTTGGCAACCAGTATAGGAAAAGAAAACTCTGAATTGAAAACTCAGCCACTTGATGCTATAGAAAATGATTAGATGTAAAATTCAGATATTATGTGTGTAAAACAAAAAAAAACATGATAGATTTTAGCAACTATGGATAATCCCACCTGAGAAAGATTATTTAGATAATGAATAAAACGCTGTAAAAACAGTAAAAAAGATATGTCTATTTATGGGGATGGTGCCATAGCTGAAGGTACTGTTCGTTAAGTAGTTCGCAAGGCTCAGAAGTAGAAATTTTGATTCCAGAAATTTCATGTAGTCGTCGATGATGATGAGCAAATTGAAACGCTGATTAAAATTAGCCCAAGAAATATCAAAAATGTCAAAAGCGGTGGTCAATTTCATTTTTAAATTTGAAGTGATAGCAGATATAATGGTTTTGACATTATAAAAATTTTTTTTTGTTTTCGCCCAGTTTACTAATCTCTGAGCTTAAATCCTGAAATGCAAAGGTTAGAAATTCGTGTCAATTGAGATTCTTAGGTTTCTGTTATAAACTGTGCCTTATTATGAAGAAATTAGGTTAGAAATCAATACTTTTCTTCTTATCTAGACATTACTGAACTTTTCTTCACTCTGATACATAGGCATGTCTAGCAAAGAACCAGAGAAATGTTGTATTGATAAGGTTTCATCAAGCTGTGGCTAAATTGAGAACTTAAGGACGTTGACGTGAATAATAATAAGGCTTAAAAATTATTATAAGCAGAAAAAATATTAACGATTAAAAAACAGAAAATGAAGGAAGGAAGGAAAGAAAAGACAAAGAAGAAACTGAAGAAAAGGGAACTGAAATAGAAAAGGAATTTAGGTAAAATGAAAGAAAAATAAAAAAAGCGAATGGAAAGAAGCAAGGAGATAAGGAAGTTAGGAAGAGATAAAGAAGAAATTGAAAGAAAAGGAAGCTAAAATAGAAAACGAATTTAGGTAAAATTAATGCAAAAAGTTAAATTAGGTCAAATTTAGAAATGGTGTAAATGGAAGGAAAGAAGGAAAAAGAAATAAGGGAAGGAAGAAAGGAAGGAAGAAATAAGAGAAGGAATAAAAAAAGGAAGAAATAAAGGAAGGAATAAAGGAAGAAGAAATAAAAGAAGGAGCAAAGGAAGGAAGAAATAAGGGTAGAAATAAAGGAAGGGAGAAATAAGGGAAGGAAAAAAAGGAAGGAAAAAAGAGAATGAATAAAGGAAGGAAAAAATAAGGGAATGAATAAAGGAAGGAAGAAATAAGAGAATAAATAAAAGAAGGAAGAAATAAGGGAAGGAATAAAGGAAAGAAGAAATAAGTGAAAGAATAACTGAAGGGAGAAAAAGGGAAAAGAATAAAGGAAAGAAGAAATAAGGGAAGCAATAAAGGAAGGAAGAAATAAGGGAAGGAATAAATGAAGGAGGAAGTAAGAGAAGGAATAAAGGAAGGAAAAAATAAGGGAGCTCATAAAGGAAGGAAGAAATAAGGGAAGGAATATAGGAAGAAAGAAATAAGAGAAGCAATAAAAGAATGAAGAAATAAGGGAAGGAATAAAGGAAGGAAGAAATAAGGGAAGGAATAAACGAAGGAGGAATTAAGGGAAGGAATAAAGGGAGGAGGAAATAAGGGAAAGAATAACGGAAGGGAGAAATAAGGGAAGGAAGAAATGAAGGAATAAATAAGGGAAGTAACAAAGGAAGGAAGTAATAAGGGAAGGAATAAAGGAAGGAACGAAAGAGAGAACGAATAAAGAAAGGTAGAAATAAGGGAAGGAATCAAGGAAGGAAGGAATAAAGGAAGGAGGAAATAAGAGAAAGAATAATGGAAGGAAGAAGTAAGGGAAGGAATAAAGGAAGGAAGAAATAAGGGAAGGAAAGAAGAATTAAGGGAAGGAATAATGGAAGGAGGAAATAAGAGATAGAACGACGGAAGTAAGCATTAAGAGAAGTAATAAAGAAAGGAAGAAATTAGGGAAGGAATAACGGAAGGAAGAAATAAGGGAAGGAATAAAGGAAGGAAGAAATAAGGGAAGGAATAAAGGAAGGAAGAAATAAGGGAAGGAATAAAGGAAGGAAGAAATAAGGGAAGGAATAAAGAATTAAGGGAAGGATTCAAGGAAGGAGGAAATAAGAGAAAGAATAACGGAAGGAAGAATTAAGAGAAGAAGTGAAAGAAGGAAGAAATACTGCCTTAACTGGGTATTGAACTCACACTCTTTGGGTCCTGGCACTGGATCCAACCAACGCCCCCATCCACTGTGCCATGTGTGTGAGTTCAATACCCGGTTAAGGCAGTAGAGAACTTTCAGAGGGAAATTAGCAGGAGATAACTGATAACTGACATCCATCAAACATGGCACGTGGAACTAGAACAGTCTACCCCAGTGAGCAAAATAAAGGTTTCAGTTCGAAATTCCAACCACCTGAAGAAGGCCGGAGCGTACAACGGCCGAAACGTTGTGATAAATATAGCGACAAAGATGAGGACAATAGTCCGAATAATGTAAATAATGTAATGTCCTTATCTTTCTTTCCAGCTTTCTTCGGATGTCTGTTGATCCGGGTAACATACAAAGAATTTCAAACTTAACTCTTTATTTAACCAACAATGGTGAATTAATCTCGTTCCTCTGTCTATGTCTCGGGAGATCTCGTCTTTTTTTAGTCGAATTCACCCGAAGCAAGACAGCAAAACCACTAAGACACAAGGGGTTACTGGGAGTGGGAAAATTAGAAAACAGAAACCCTACTAAAGAGCAAGAACAATTGAAGAGTAACCAGGAAGACAGCAGATAGCCATTGACATTGCATTTAAATTTTAAAGTTGACCGGAAAGCATGGAACCGGAAGAGAGTTCCACAAGCGGGAAGTGCGAAAAAAGAAACTTTCGGCATAGAACTTACGATTATATCTAGCCAACTCTGTAAATTTATAGGACCATGTTGCCAGTTTAGTACTGTGCTTAAATTCAAAAAGTCTTGGTACCATAGCGAAGAGCTCGCCCGAACAATTACCATGAAAGTATTTATAGAAAAGGCACAGGGAAGCAATTATATGGCGGTGGGAATGTGGCTGAAGCCGGATGCCAGGTCAGAACCAATAATATTGCTGATTCTTCTTTCTATTTCATCAAGAATCTCTAAATATATAGCAGAAACACCTGACCATATGGGAAGTAATATTCTAAGCATGGACGAATGGTAGACTTATAGATATGTAAGATAGATTGTGAATACAGTGAACCAACTTTCTCAGCAGCTGATATAGCAATGTATTCAATATAGTCTTTCCACTTCATGTCGGCCGGGAATGTTAGCCCGAGAAGGCGAAAAGAGTCACTTTCCTGGGGGCTAGCATCAGCCATGATGATGGAATACAGAAAAAGATCTCTCTGATGATTAATAAAGAGCAGTTTCGTTTTGGAGGCGTCAAAATCAACAAGCCATTCCTTGCCCCAGTCAACAACAGACTGTAGGTCTTTTTTGAGATCAGCCGACAATTTACCTTATGGAACTGTTGAGACTTACTATCGAGACAGGAGTAAATGCTTGCGTCATCAGCATAGATACTAAGTTGAGAGGTGACACCATCGGGAAGGTCGTTAATGAAAATTAAAAACAAGGTAGGACCAAGGGTAGAGCCCTGGTGGGGTACAGTGGTAGAAAAGGATCTAGAAGAGTGGCCGTTCAGGGAAACTTTCATTTCACGATTTGATAAGAAAGACTGAATCAGTTCAAAAAATTTACCGGAGATGCCGTAACTTTTCAACTTTTGAAGAAGACCTCTCGAACACTTTTAAGATGTCCAAAGCAACAGCTCGATCTTCATCATTCTTCTCTAAAGCTTGGTCGACTCTTTCAGCAATGATCGTCAAGTCGTCAGCGTATTCAGAAAAACGGAAGCCATATTGTTTGTCTGAAAGAAGCTCCTGCGATATGTGGTGCTTAACTAATTCGACATTGATTGGGTGCTTTAGTAGTTTACTAAAAAGAGGTAGAAGGCAAATAGGGTGATAGTTGGAAGGATTCGGAAGGTTCACCTGTGTTCTTAAAAACTGGAAAAACAGATGAGAATTTCCAACAAGCAGGCAAGCAAAATGCTGCGAGGCATTTATTATAGAGTTTAGAGAGAACATGAGTCAGTTCAGGTGCACACTTCTTAAGGATTATTAAAGGGATATCCTCACGTCCACATGCTTTTTTGAGGATCCAGATTAGAGATGATAGCAGAAACCATACAAGGAGTTATATGCATATTCAACAGAGACTCAGTTCTAAGTGGAAAGTTAGGCAAGGATACTCCTAATGAGTCGAGAGTAGAGTTTAGAGAGAATGCACGGGCAAAACATTCAGTTTTATTAACAGAAGATGTTAACACCTCAAATTGATCGAAGAGAGGAAGAATAGAAAATTTGGTCTTATTTAATGCACTATTACAGAGCCACCGTTAATCACGACAACCAAAGTCGTTAGATGTAATACGGTGCCTCATTCTCTCAGCAAAAAAAAAAGACTTCGCTCTTTCGAGGATACATTTGCACTTGTTACATGGAGCCACGAATAGGCGTCTGTTATAATCAGAACTGATATGCTGGTATAGCCGGAAATAATACTTCCTGTGGAATATATCAGCAAAACATGCTGGCGTGAACCATGTAGAATATTGAGATTTCACCTGGTATTTTCAAAATGGATAAACGTATCTATGTCGGCTTTAACCCAAGATGAAACCTCATTGGCGGAATTCTTAATGGGAAAGTTAAAAATATCTATCCAAGGGGCGTCTCGAAAAAAGTCACAAAGTGAATCCTAATCAGCATGCTGCTAACGGAAAAAGGTCTTATGAATAGGAGGTTCCTGTCTAATAGATGATTGGAGTGAAATATCACTAGATTCTACAGATTCGAGTTACCAAGAGCACAGTGTTACAAAGCTCGGCAAGAGCTAGGAGATGAGGTAGGGAATAAATAAATTAAAGAGGCATGTTGCTCAGATTTATTAAGAAAACGAGTAGGGAAATCCACAATTTGAGTAAGGGACTGAGCAATGGAAAAATTGAAAGTCTGAATACCAGTAACATCAGTAACATCAAAATGTTTAAGCAACGTTATATGATACACATTAAAATCACTGAACACAGAGATGTTCACAGAAGGATGGAGAAAGAGGGAGTGCCATTTCTCTACTCTCAGCAATGTTGTCTAATATATTACAGTCCCGTGAAGAGGAGGGCGATAAAGGAAAAAGAGTATGATAACGAAAGTCGAAAGTACATGAAAGAGTTGTCTGGGAAATCAAATGACAATCCCCTTGCCATTAGAAGATGACCCCGGATTCAAACATCACGGCCATGCATGTGAATGCTGGAATCTTTTCAGCAAAGAGTAAAATAACCTGGAAGCGAGACTTCATTGGTTGCGATGGAAGAATTTAAATTGGGTTCTCAAATTGTAAAGTTATTTGGCGACCACTCCAAGAGAAAAGATTCTACACTGCAGAAGCTGGAGCAGATACCATGAATATTGGAAAAAGAAAGGTTTGTTTACTGGTTTTGTCGTATTTCTTTTCATTGTATTTGTCATAAGTAGATTTATTTGAGGAGAAAAAGAAAAAGGCCAACATAATTATCACTATCTGTCGTCAATACTCAACGTTACCGAGACAAAAGCATGTGGCCTCAGGTTTGTCCACCGGAAATGCATGCAGGGACACCTACCTATGCACGACATGGCACTAAAAATACCCCAATATTGTGCAACTGTTGACGAGAGCTGCCTCTCTAAGCGCTACCAAAGAGTTCGGGCTCCTTGATATCCAGTCGGATGCAGCAGCCAGCAAACAACTAACCTGCGGCCACTGATTAGTCAGATCACCAAAAAGTTAAGACAGTTCAGATTATGTCTTTGGAAGAAAGAAAGAACCGGTAAACCATGCCCTAAACAGAGAACAAGTGATGATCATTTATTCCTGTTCAATAAACATGGAAGTAGTACAAGCCAGACGATAGGTGAGCCTATCTACTCTTATTAACCTGATCACAGCACAGGAGGCTAGACGATTTTATCGTGACATCAACTCTAGGAAGGTTGATACATAAGGCTGTAGACCCCAATCAGGGCAAGTGGGTGTTACTGAATGATTAATATCACTCTGGGGGAATTGAGAATAAGGATCGGGGTGGCGTGTCTTTTAAAACCGAGTCTAGTGGATAGAAGTGTTGGTTTGTGAATTTTGTGATACCAAATGTAAGTTCAATCCCTGGTCGTGCTCGTACAGCTTAAGTGGAAACAGGATTTGGCTTAACAGTCCTTCAAACACTATAGAGTTATTTAAGGATCGATAAAGGTTTTAGTTGTTTAAGGTATAGCATGATGGTATATGTAGGATCGGTGATAGTTTTGGATATAGGTGAGCTGGTGGCAGTTTTGTTTTTCTTTTTAATCAGTTATTAGAAATGCTGGTTTCTAATACAAGTTACTTTGTATTCATTTTCTGCTACAAGATTCTGATACAAGTTGGTTATTAATGTTTGCATTGTTATTTTTAGTGGGGATCTTTTTGAAGTCTGAAGTGTTCTTTTCCCTTTTTTCAACTGGAAAAATATATGAATGATTTTATGTTGTTTTCTTGGGAGTTTTTATAGCTTTATATTTTGGTACACGAGCAATAAATAACTGAACAGTACTAAATAATATATTTTTTAAATATGTATATTTAAGCGGTATATCTTCATTCAAACATGTTTCATTGAATAATATAGACATATTATGTATTTATTTTTATAATAATCCATTCACGTTCTCTAATCAGTTTCTTGATGTTAAGATTAAATTCTTCAAGGAAGACGCCGTAGTTTTTTCATATCCAAGTACTTTCGATCTCCTCCGAGATCATCCTCAGCGGTGAATTGCAAAGACGTACTTATTGTAACTAAGATTTTTAAAAACACGCGTAAACGTAATCTGTTATAATTATTTTAAAATTTAAATTTATCCGTTGGTAACCATGGAATGATCTTACAAAACACGCATCTCAATAAAAATGTTTTTGCAACGCATTTCATCCGTTAGGACTTCATCGGATGAGACGCGTCACAAAAGCTTTTTCCATTTTTTCATACATCTTTTCTTTATATATATATATATATATATATATATATATATATGACGTCCGTCCTGGGTATGACGATAAACTACATCTTCGTCCTGGGTAAGACGAGAAACTACGTCTAGCAGCAAGGGCTCTGATCAGGAGGTTTTGAGGAGCATAGAACCACCTCTTAATTGCTGGTGTTCCCAGGTCCCCTTGACCAAGGGTAGTAGCACCTGTTAAGGTCCCAGCTATGGGTAAATAGTTAACCCCGAAACTGAGGTAAAAAGCATTATAAAAGTGTAAAAATAGGTTTTAATACCAGAAATACGTTGTAAAAAATTATTACCAGAAATAAATTTTTGAAGAAAAAAGAAATATTACCAGCGATACATTTTTTAAAATGATATTACGAGCTAGACATTTTTGAGGGAAAAAGTATTACCAGAAAGAGATTTTGACAAAACAAAATATTACCAAGAAAAAGTTGTCGGCATTAAATAACCAGGTGAGGTTGATATGCCGTAAAACACAACAAACCAAACCAAAACATATATATGACGTGTACAGACTCCCTCATCTTTGTTTTGCAAAGCCAAGCCATGATGATATATATATATATATGTGTGTGTGTGTGTGTGTGTGTGTGTGTGTGTGTGTGTGTGTGTGTGTGTGATAAAAATTGGTAGAAATGCAAATTTTATTAAATGCATTTCAACACGTGGCTGCTACACTCGTAATAAATTTTGTTTAGTGTTGGTTCATTGGTTGCTTTTGATATAGAGGGCCTTGAGAATTTGAAATTTTTGTTTATTATTTTCACGGTATATTGGTGTTGTCAACAAGTATTTCTCTGTATTGTGAAGGTGAACAGGAATTAGTCTTTACATGTCGTGTAATAGAACTTGTATCCGACAAATGAAGTGTAAATCGCCTTGATAATGTTGTGGTTGTCAAACCAACATATGTACTTATTTTCTCAAAGGACATTTAAACTGATATACAATGTTCGTCTTTTCCAAAACACTAGTTGACGGAGAAGAGTTATATTTTTTTAAGATATAACTCATTGATAATGCTCTTGCTTTTTCGTAGATAACTTGAAAATATACGATTGCGTTCTTTTTAATTCCAAAAATTTTAATTGATTATTTAAAACATTCATTTTATTCCCAATGATGTTATTAGTCAGTTAGTTATGTGCCATGTGTGATACACGCTTAGGCGATCACGTATCTTTCGAGACTGACGAGGCAGATTTTTCCCGCAGTAGGTTGCCATTTCTTTCTGCGGTAGAAAAGTTGCTATTCAATTCCTGTCCTGGTATTTACCCATAGCTGGAAGGAGAAGAAGAGGATTCATACCTCTCCCAAGGGTATTAATCCATAAGTGAATGCAATGGATTCGACTGGAATTCGAACTCGGCTCTCCGAGCCGCTACCCATTACTCTACCGTACCTTTTACTTTCAGATTTGATTTTGTCCAAGGTTATTCATTTTAAATTTTGACTTGTAGTTTTCTTTATTCATATTTGTTTTGTTAACTTTTACTGCAGGGAATGTAAAATTGTGATGAAAATAAATTCTTAAGAAAATTAAGAGGAAAGAAAATTACTAGTCAAAATTTAAAATGAATAATTAAATTTTATTTTCTAACCTAAATTGTATTTACCTTGTATAAAATATAATATTCTTTCATTTTTTTTTTTTTAGCAGATCAATTTGAGCTGGTTTTTTTCCGTGAAAAGAGTCACCTTGAAAACAACGTCATTCATCTTGACGTAAAACAAAAGGTCAAGTTCAACATTCTGTTGTTATGGCAACACTTCACTGCACAACGACAGACCTGCATTATTTAACGAGGCGCTGAAAAGTTCTCGGCCCGACCTACATTCCAAAATCTGATCAAATAACCAAATATTGTGCGGGAGCGAGGAGAGGAATGTTTCTTGGTCAAATGGAGAATTTTCAGTCCCTTCTCGTAATTAAAAATATAGTTCAATGGTTACTGATGGGAGCTTTCAAGGTTGAGGAAGACTATTTTCTTTCGTATAGCTACAGGGTGGTCCGAAAGTCTTGTCACCGCTACATAATATAATTTCCTATTTCATATGGCTGACACGTGCTCCTACAGTTTGGAAGAAAACTAGGGGGTGACAAGACTTTCGGATTACCCTGTACTTGTTTATTCGTCCTTTTTTCTTCTCTTTCTTTTTCATATTTCCTTCTCATTTTCTTTCTCCCATAGCTTCATTTCCCTAATTTCTTTTCCTCATTTTTCTTTCTTTCTTTTTTCTTTCTTTTTTCTTTCTTCTTTCTTCTTTCTTTCTTTCTTCACATTTCGGAATTTGGAGGGAAATCTTTTTATTGGTTTTGGATGAAAAGACAAACGCAGCTGTTTTCCCACAAATAGAAATGTACCAAAAATATTTTTGAAATTCAAAAGTTTGCGTCTGCTTTCTCTCTGAAAAGCAGACGATACACGCCCAATTAGATTTAAATTTCTTTCTTTCTTTCTTTCTTTCTTTCTTTCTTTCTTTCTTTCTTTTCCCACTATCCTCTTTTTATATCATTTTCCCCTTCTTTTTTTCTTGTTCTGGTTATCCTTCTTTTTTGTACCATCTTCTCTCTTTCTTTTACTTTCTCGTCCAACCTTCTTTTTATACTTCTTTCTTTCTTTTTTCTCACTTGATCTACTTTTTTTTACTTTTTCCTCTTCTTTTTTTTTCTCTCTTTGCTCGATCCTTCTTTTTATCCTATCTTCATTCATTCATTCATTCTTCCTTCCTTTTTACAACGCCTATCTTCCCTTACTTCATCTCCTTCTTTTAAATTCTCTCTCTATCATTCTCACCTTATCGTTACCTTCTCGTCTGTTTAACATTTTCTAAATAAAACAGAATATTGATCGATTATCGGCAACTGAATTCAACGTCGGAATCTCTCTCTTCTTCTTCGGTACAGACCGACATTTGTGACCGACTACTACATTCCTGTTGAGATCATTGTTTTTCTATAGCTTTCATTTGCGGTTAAGTATCATGTATTGTAATGTCATTTAGATGTTTTATTACGCATGTCCTTTGTAAGACAGCTTTTAACTCAAATGTTCTTTTTCTGGGTGTGCATATCCAGAATATCTATCTATCTATCTATCTATCTATCTATCTATCTATCTATCTATCTATCTATCTATCCCAGTCTGTTCATTATCTATCTATCTATCTATCTATCTATCTATCTATCTATCTATCTAATTCTCCTTCTATTCTTACTACATGCCAGCATCTTAATATCTATTTCAGTCTATACTTATCTATCTATCTATCTATCTATCTATCTATCTATCTATCTATCTATCTATCTATCTATTCTTACAACATGCCAGCATCTTAATATCTATCTATTTCAGTCTATACTTATCTCTCTCTCTCTCTCTCTATCTATCTAGTACTGTACTCTTGCTACATGTCAGAATCTTAATATCTCTATTTATTTTAGTCTATACATTATCTATCTATCTATCTATCTATCTATCTATCTATCTATCTATCTATCTATTCCAGTCTATTCATTATGTATCTATGTATCTAGATCGATATATAGATAATACATAGATAAGTACTAGTTGTTCAAATATTATTTTACTCACGCATTCTATATATATATATATACACACACACAAACAAATATTATATATATATATATATATATATATATATATATATGCAGGCACATATAAAAGTTTGCTGGGAAGTTGTCAACCCGATTAGGAAACTTTTCGAAAAAAAATTGTCTTCTCTTTTGTTCAGAATTTGGGACGTGGATTGGGACGAGTACTTTTCAGCACCCCCTCGAATATAGTTCTCATGTTGAATATTTTAATGCCTAATCCCAAAGGTAAATCTTCATATAATTCTTCAGAACGGGTTGAAAATACATTTTTTGGTTTATCCAAGCGTTTTCCGTGTTTAAAATTAGGATAAAAAATGCATTATTGAATATATTTCTAAACAAATCTATGTACATTAACGTTTCCAGTTGTCAAAATTAAAAAAAAAAAACTTTGTCGGGATCATATCTCCTAATTTTAAAACATATTCTGTCGACATGGAAAACATGAATAAACAAAAGAAACCAGATCTTTTACTTTCAACCCATTCTGCAGGATTATATGCGGATTTACCTTGGATCCATTTTCAGAAAAGGCTAAATAAATTTCTCACTTTCGACCCATTCTGATATGGGGGAGAGGATTTTTCTTTAATTCCATAGAAAAAAGCTGGGAAAATATCTTTCGACTCGAACTGAGAGTAAAGAAAAGATTAGAATAAATGTTAACGACTTCAAAAAAAAAAAAAAAAAAACTCACTCATTTTCTTTCTTCTTTAGTCACGAGAAACGCCGACTTAGAGAAAAAGTACAAAAATTCATTATTTAAGCATACACACAAATAAACATACTCGCATTTTATTTTTTATTTTTTTCTTTCATTTTCGAATCTAATTAAGCCTTAAATGGCAAAATGCATTATCGAATATATTTCTAAACAAATCTACTTTCATGAATGTTTCCAATTGACAACATAAACACACGCACACACACACACACACACACACACACACACACACACATATATATATATATATATATATAGGTAACTGCAAAAGTAAGTATACAATAAGTATTATACCAGTATTACAATATTGGTTCTAGAATTCATTTTTGTTCTCATAATCTTTATTATAATACAATTATTATAATTTTTATTTTTTAATAAATAATGATAATGCTAAGTATTTTGTTGGTAAAGAAGGGTGTGTGAATGATAGTTTGGGTATTTGAGGGATTGGTACGTTTATTATTGATATGTTTGTATAATCAATACAGTAGATTTTGTAGAGAACCTGTGTGGGTTGGCGAGTTGTTGAATTAGGGACACGTGCTGTTTATTCCTGCTAGAAGAATGTCCTACTACAAGAAAATGGCGGACTCAGAGATTGAAATCACCATAAAGAAGTTTAAAGAAAACAAACAAGACCGATATATATATGTCAACAAATATATGTATTAAACAACAAATTTACAAGTGACAAAGATATTAACATTTGTGTTTGTGTGTGAACGTAAAGTGTTTGTATATTGGTGAATGTTTGTACGTACGTGTATGTATGTTTTATGGCGTTTTCCCATAAGTGGGCAAAAACTTCTGATTTCTCTGAGAGATTACATTTTTAAATGTGTCCGCTGAAATGCAAAGTGAAAAAGAGAACGAGGCAAGAAGTCGCCCAGTATTTATAGTGTAGGAAGAGCGACCCCTAGTAAATAATTAGGGAATTAAGGAGGAGCTAACTCCGACAATTTTGTGCGTACGTTTTGTTTTTAATAACTGTATATCTACTTTTGCATACGCCTGTATACATGTGTGTGTGTGTGTGTGTGTGTGTGTGTGTGTGTGTGTGCTTGGAAAGTGATCACGATATATATATATATATATATGGTCAGAAATTGATGTTATCTGCCTGGGGGGGGGGGCATCAGATTGTACGGTACCTTTGCTATGTACCAAAAAACCGCACCGCCATGGGTTAACACAAGACTTGTGAATGAATTTAGGAAGACGGAACCAATGGTTGTGCTACCACACCAGGTTACGCTTCCTCTCCGAGAAACTATGAGGTCCGCTCCGCTTAGTTGCAGTATAAACTACATTTATAAGAGAAAAACTTTGATCAGGACCAAAAAGATCAACCGAGGATAAGACAGACGGTTATGCAGAGACCCTCAGGATGTTCCAGCGGTCATACACACAAAATGTCCGTCTGTGATGGTTCAGGGTGTCGTGAGCAATGAAGGAAGCGTCATACTTTCTCATTTCTCTCAGGGCTTAAGGGTCAATGCTGCTGGCTATAAAGAGGTGTTGGAGAGGGGTTGTGAGGCTTTAGAGAGCGTGAGCAAAAGAAGATCGTACAACTACCAACAAGTCTTTTTGCGGAAGCGGAAATGGGTAATCTGGAAGACAGAATAGTGTTGTTGCTAGTGTTGTGCAGTTTAATTCCTTCTCTGCCCCGGCAAGCGTAAATTCAAGCGTCAAATAAAAGAGGACATCGGGTATGGGTAAATAAATAATTTATTTACATATATACAAAACCTAGTAATTTGTATCTGCTGCTGTTGCTAAGGCCACAGGGAGAGAGAATGGCGAAATTAGAACTGAAATGGATATTGGTGATAGCTATCGTCGTCGGTGTCGTTTCTCTCTCAGGTTGTTGGTGTTGACATCAAACGCTGGTCTGTTTTGGGTTTGTTTGAATTTGGGTATATATAGCCTTCAATCGGCTCGAAATTAAGGTTTTGTTTTTTGAGCGGGAGTGGCTCTGACTGGTCATGGTATATTGTATATTTTGTTTTAGTTAATGCGGATATGTGTGTGAAGCTAATGCGCAGAAAACGAATTTACGCAGTCTGCTTTGGATTGTCGAGCGTCAACATACGGTTTGTATAGAAAATATAAGAGGCACGACAGACTCATATGATCAAAACGCTCCAAAGAATATATGAGTTATAACCTCCTAACTCTCCAGTCATTTGTACGTATGGGGCGTAGTACAAAGGGACGTCAATCAACGTCCCCATAACACTATAAAATCCTCTGAAGCTTTCCATATCTAACACAATATCTAAACTTGATAATGATCATTTGATCTGGGCATGTCAACGTTTCAGACCTCGTACTGAAGAAGTCATCGATGCCAATTCCAGATGCAATAAGTAAATGTGCCAAAATGAGTTTTAAGATTATTTATGCCAATTCTTTCTCATATAAAACTTTCCTTTCAAGACTTGTATGTCTTTTATTAAAATCATTCAAATGTCATCAAATAACTGAGCAGTTCTGTACACAAGTTCATCATGTATGAATGAGCGAACTCACTCCGGTAGTAATAATTCCCGAGAGTTGTTCATCATTGTTCCACAGAGAGGGGTCCATAATTATTTATCTTTAGCCTTGTTTGGCACAAGGTCATTAAAGTATAGCACAAAGTAAAATTATTCTTATAATCCATTATTTTCTTATTGTCGTTTATTCTTATGATCGATTATTTTCAAGCTCGCTTATTCTTATGATCGCTTATTCTTATGATCGCTTATTCTTGTGATCGCTTATTCTTATTGTCATTTATTCTTATGATCGATTATTTTCAAGCTCGCTTATTCTTATGATCGCTTATTCTTGTGATCGCTTATTCTTATTGTCGTTTATTCTTATGATCGATTATTTTCAAGCTCGCTTATTCTTATGATCGCTTATTCTTGTGATCGCTTATTCTTGTGATCGCTTATTCTTGTGATCGCTTATTCTTATTGTCGTTTATTCTTATGATCGATTATTTTCAACGCTTATTCTTGTATGAGTAAATAATTATCCCCAAAGTTTTTTATAATCTAAAAATATTTTCTAGCTTTAAATAACCTGTAAAAGGTTGATAAACCGTTAAAAAAATCGATCGATCAATCGTTAAGTAGGTTACTCGCTATTTCTCTGTGTGCCTTCGAAGATGTCTTGTCCATGTCAAATTTGTCCATTTTACATATCTCAAAAATTTCACCTGTCTTTTTTTGATTCTAAGTATAAGTGGCTTTGTTTCCATTTTCTTTGGATGTGCGGGGGGGTGTAATTGAGTTAGAAGTAGAAGAGGCAACTTCGAATTCCAGTTAGGTTCCTTACATTCATTTACGCACGAATACCCTTGGGAAAAGTATAAATCCATCTCCCTCCTCTTGCTATGGGTTAAATAGTAGAACTTGTATCTGCAAAAATCATTGTTACTCTCAAAAATCTGTTTCTTAATGCAATATTCACTCGCAAAGGAATTGCTCCTACAATTCAAAATATGTTTTGGCTTTAAATAACCCGCAAAGGGTTGATAAGCCATAAAAAATCCTTTTTCCTTAAAACTTCATCGTTACTCACGTATCCCATCCATTGTAAAGATAAAATTAAAATTTTGAATTTTTCACGTCACCTTAAACAAAAAATTTGGAAGCAAACTCCCATCAAATATAGAAAAGGCGACAACAGTGGACTTCAAACGTTTAATTTTGTGAAAAAAGAGAGAGAAATATTTTATAAATTTCAACCGATAGTAACGCTTACTGTTCGATCAATCAATCAATGTCGAATATTTCCTTATAAGGAAACGGATAATCTCATCATTACCATTAATTATAAGTTTCTACAAGACTTCATCAGATCATAAAGACTGAGGCTACGAAATCACAAAGCCCGCACCATTTTCATATCATTTACTATAGGAATGCATTACAAATGATTTTTACTATAACAATGCATTACAAATGATTTTTACTATAACAATGCATTACAAATGCTCGGATTGTATTGCAAGTGATTTTATCATACTATAATGCCTTACAAATGATTTTACTCTAAGAATGCATTTTAAGTGACAGGAATGGTAACGTCTTTAGTATAAGAATGTATTCATTAATTGATTTTACTATAGGCATTAATACTAGAAAGAGGGATAACAGTGGACTTGATAGGTCTAAATTCCTGAAAAACTCTTTCAAGAAAATGAGTATAAATTTCAACCGACATCAACGTTGACTGTTCAGCCAATAAACGACCAATGTTTCCGGCTTTTTCACCATTATCATTAAAATTAATTATTGATTTCTAAAATCCGGGTGATTTAGGAAAATGGGATGATGGGTATTAATGTGTTAATAAGAATTATAATAAACTTAAATATTTCATCCAATTCATTGCTATGAAATTAACTTAATGTATAGAAAAATGATTTATTTGATTAATTTCTTTTCACTTTATCTGATCTATTGCGGATATTCACATGGACGAGCGGACTCCATTTTGAGACTGCTATTTTAATTGAACCTCTTTTGGTGTCTGCCTCACTACAGTAGTAATGGTTTGTGAAACCAGCTTAATAAACTAAACACTAATCCACGGCATGTCGTACTATTTGTACAGAAGCAATTGTTTACGGGCTGAGTTTGCTACGCGGTGAGAGACGTCTCTATCTTTCTAACGCACTTTCTGCCGGTCTCTGATTTTTACAATTTCCTTACTTGTCATTACTTACCGTACTA
This sequence comes from Acanthosepion pharaonis, assembly GCA_903632075.3. Taxonomy (NCBI): domain Eukaryota; kingdom Metazoa; phylum Mollusca; class Cephalopoda; order Sepiida; family Sepiidae; genus Acanthosepion; species Acanthosepion pharaonis. The sequence continues at coordinate 535,833 of CAHIKZ030000696.1, read as the reverse complement.
GGCGCTAGGGACAAACGCCGATGTCTCCTTTTTTGCTATTTTCCTCTCCGAGAAGCAACACACCTCAACATAACAAACGACTTACATATTCTAGTGTCTGGGGAAAACTGCGTGTAGGCAGAGAGAGAGAGAGAAAGAGAGAGAGAGAGTGGGGGGAGTGTTCATAACTAGACAAACCATTTCTCCTTCGTTGGTCCAGTTCTCCTTCCGACTGTCGAATTGTGAACTGCTCGTCCGGACCGTGAAGTCACCGAACAGAAGATAGAAAAAAAAATACTTCTTTCGTATTATTTTTTGTCTTGTGTCACAGCCAAATATGTCAGGAGGTCGTTTATTGATGATTGCACTGGATGGCAGCGACGATGCTGATCATGCACTGAACTGTAAGTGTTTAAATTCTTTTGTTTAATTTAAAAAAAAAGATTCATACCGCCTCGCTCTCTCTCTCTCTCTTTCTCTCTCTCTCTCTCTCTCGCTCTCTCTCTCTCTCTCTCTCTCTGTGTCTTCAACAGACAAACAATCCGGCACAATTACTTTTGAAATTCATCGCTACTATTATTTGTTGTTTAGTTTAACACCTGTAAATTATTTTAATTAATGCTTAAATAGCAAAATATATACAGGATTCACTCAATTAGTACGGCTAATGTGTACATCAGTAACTATAAAAAAAATTCAATTACTATGGTTAAACTGAAGAATGTTTTACCGCACTGAGTATTATTTATGTATGTACTAATCGAAAAGTGGTATATAAAAATTTTAGCGCACTAATCGAGGGCTTTCTGTACATATATATATATATATATATATATATATATATATATATATAT